>CM048666.1:26650086-26662886 GCA_026401315.1 Dysphania ambrosioides
GTTTAGGGTTTAGGGTTTAGGGTTTAGGGTTTAGGGTTTAGGGTTTAGGGTTTAGGGTTTAGGGTTTAGGGTTTAGGGTTTAGGGTTTAGGGTTTAGGGTTTAGGGTTTAGGGTTTAGGGTTTAGGGTTTAGGGTTTAGGGTTTAGGGTTTAGGGTTTAGGGTTTAGGGTTTAGGGTTTAGGGTTTAGGGTTTAGGGTTTAGGGTTTAGGGTTTAGGGTTTAGGGTTTAGGGTTTAGGGTTTAGGGTTTAGGGTTTAGGGTTTAGGGTTTAGGGTTTAGGGTTTAGGGTTTAGGGTTTAGGGTTTAGGGTTTAGGGTTTAGGGTTTAGGGTTTAGGGTTTAGGGTTTAGGGTTTAGGGTTTAGGGTTTAGGGTTTAGGGTTTAGGGTTTAGGGTTTAGGGTTTAGGGTTTAGGGTTTAGGGTTTAGGGTTTAGGGTTTAGGGTTTAGGGTTTAGGGTTTAGGGTTTAGGGTTTAGGGTTTAGGGTTTAGGGTTTAGGGTTTAGGGTTTAGGGTTTAGGGTTTAGGGTTTAGGGTTTAGGGTTTAGGGTTTAGGGTTTAGGGTTTAGGGTTTAGGGTTTAGGGTTTAGGGTTTAGGGTTTAGGGTTTAGGGTTTAGGGTTTAGGGTTTAGGGTTTAGGGTTTAGGGTTTAGGGTTTAGGGTTTAGGGTTTAGGGTTTAGGGTTTAGGGTTTAGGGTTTAGGGTTTAGGGTTTAGGGTTTAGGGTTTAGGGTTTAGGGTTTAGGGTTTAGGGTTTAGGGTTTAGGGTTTAGGGTTTAGGGTTTAGGGTTTAGGGTTTAGGGTTTAGGGTTTAGGGTTTAGGGTTTAGGGTTTAGGGTTTAGGGTTTAGGGTTTAGGGTTTAGGGTTTAGGGTTTAGGGTTTAGGGTTTAGGGTTTAGGGTTTAGGGTTTAGGGTTTAGGGTTTAGGGTTTAGGGTTTAGGGTTTAGGGTTTAGGGTTTAGGGTTTAGGGTTTAGGGTTTAGGGTTTAGGGTTTAGGGTTTAGGGTTTAGGGTTTAGGGTTTAGGGTTTAGGGTTTAGGGTTTAGGGTTTAGGGTTTAGGGTTTAGGGTTTAGGGTTTAGGGTTTAGGGTTTAGGGTTTAGGGTTTAGGGTTTAGGGTTTAGGGTTTAGGGTTTAGGGTTTAGGGTTTAGGGTTTAGGGTTTAGGGTTTAGGGTTTAGGGTTTAGGGTTTAGGGTTTAGGGTTTAGGGTTTAGGGTTTAGGGTTTAGGGTTTAGGGTTTAGGGTTTAGGGTTTAGGGTTTAGGGTTTAGGGTTTAGGGTTTAGGGTTTAGGGTTTAGGGTTTAGGGTTTAGGGTTTAGGGTTTAGGGTTTAGGGTTTAGGGTTTAGGGTTTAGGGTTTAGGGTTTAGGGTTTAGGGTTTAGGGTTTAGGGTTTAGGGTTTAGGGTTTAGGGTTTAGGGTTTAGGGTTTAGGGTTTAGGGTTTAGGGTTTAGGGTTTAGGGTTTAGGGTTTAGGGTTTAGGGTTTAGGGTTTAGGGTTTAGGGTTTAGGGTTTAGGGTTTAGGGTTTAGGGTTTAGGGTTTAGGGTTTAGGGTTTAGGGTTTAGGGTTTAGGGTTTAGGGTTTAGGGTTTAGGGTTTAGGGTTTAGGGTTTAGGGTTTAGGGTTTAGGGTTTAGGGTTTAGGGTTTAGGGTTTAGGGTTTAGGGTTTAGGGTTTAGGGTTTAGGGTTTAGGGTTTAGGGTTTAGGGTTTAGGGTTTAGGGTTTAGGGTTTAGGGTTTAGGGTTTAGGGTTTAGGGTTTAGGGTTTAGGGTTTAGGGTTTAGGGTTTAGGGTTTAGGGTTTAGGGTTTAGGGTTTAGGGTTTAGGGTTTAGGGTTTAGGGTTTAGGGTTTAGGGTTTAGGGTTTAGGGTTTAGGGTTTAGGGTTTAGGGTTTAGGGTTTAGGGTTTAGGGTTTAGGGTTTAGGGTTTAGGGTTTAGGGTTTAGGGTTTAGGGTTTAGGGTTTAGGGTTTAGGGTTTAGGGTTTAGGGTTTAGGGTTTAGGGTTTAGGGTTTAGGGTTTAGGGTTTAGGGTTTAGGGTTTAGGGTTTAGGGTTTAGGGTTTAGGGTTTAGGGTTTAGGGTTTAGGGTTTAGGGTTTAGGGTTTAGGGTTTAGGGTTTAGGGTTTAGGGTTTAGGGTTTAGGGTTTAGGGTTTAGGGTTTAGGGTTTAGGGTTTAGGGTTTAGGGTTTAGGGTTTAGGGTTTAGGGTTTAGGGTTTAGGGTTTAGGGTTTAGGGTTTAGGGTTTAGGGTTTAGGGTTTAGGGTTTAGGGTTTAGGGTTTAGGGTTTAGGGTTTAGGGTTTAGGGTTTAGGGTTTAGGGTTTAGGGTTTAGGGTTTAGGGTTTAGGGTTTAGGGTTTAGGGTTTAGGGTTTAGGGTTTAGGGTTTAGGGTTTAGGGTTTAGGGTTTAGGGTTTAGGGTTTAGGGTTTAGGGTTTAGGGTTTAGGGTTTAGGGTTTAGGGTTTAGGGTTTAGGGTTTAGGGTTTAGGGTTTAGGGTTTAGGGTTTAGGGTTTAGGGTTTAGGGTTTAGGGTTTAGGGTTTAGGGTTTAGGGTTTAGGGTTTAGGGTTTAGGGTTTAGGGTTTAGGGTTTAGGGTTTAGGGTTTAGGGTTTAGGGTTTAGGGTTTAGGGTTTAGGGTTTAGGGTTTAGGGTTTAGGGTTTAGGGTTTAGGGTTTAGGGTTTAGGGTTTAGGGTTTAGGGTTTAGGGTTTAGGGTTTAGGGTTTAGGGTTTAGGGTTTAGGGTTTAGGGTTTAGGGTTTAGGGTTTAGGGTTTAGGGTTTAGGGTTTAGGGTTTAGGGTTTAGGGTTTAGGGTTTAGGGTTTAGGGTTTAGGGTTTAGGGTTTAGGGTTTAGGGTTTAGGGTTTAGGGTTTAGGGTTTAGGGTTTAGGGTTTAGGGTTTAGGGTTTAGGGTTTAGGGTTTAGGGTTTAGGGTTTAGGGTTTAGGGTTTAGGGTTTAGGGTTTAGGGTTTAGGGTTTAGGGTTTAGGGTTTAGGGTTTAGGGTTTAGGGTTTAGGGTTTAGGGTTTAGGGTTTAGGGTTTAGGGTTTAGGGTTTAGGGTTTAGGGTTTAGGGTTTAGGGTTTAGGGTTTAGGGTTTAGGGTTTAGGGTTTAGGGTTTAGGGTTTAGGGTTTAGGGTTTAGGGTTTAGGGTTTAGGGTTTAGGGTTTAGGGTTTAGGGTTTAGGGTTTAGGGTTTAGGGTTTAGGGTTTAGGGTTTAGGGTTTAGGGTTTAGGGTTTAGGGTTTAGGGTTTAGGGTTTAGGGTTTAGGGTTTAGGGTTTAGGGTTTAGGGTTTAGGGTTTAGGGTTTAGGGTTTAGGGTTTAGGGTTTAGGGTTTAGGGTTTAGGGTTTAGGGTTTAGGGTTTAGGGTTTAGGGTTTAGGGTTTAGGGTTTAGGGTTTAGGGTTTAGGGTTTAGGGTTTAGGGTTTAGGGTTTAGGGTTTAGGGTTTAGGGTTTAGGGTTTAGGGTTTAGGGTTTAGGGTTTAGGGTTTAGGGTTTAGGGTTTAGGGTTTAGGGTTTAGGGTTTAGGGTTTAGGGTTTAGGGTTTAGGGTTTAGGGTTTAGGGTTTAGGGTTTAGGGTTTAGGGTTTAGGGTTTAGGGTTTAGGGTTTAGGGTTTAGGGTTTAGGGTTTAGGGTTTAGGGTTTAGGGTTTAGGGTTTAGGGTTTAGGGTTTAGGGTTTAGGGTTTAGGGTTTAGGGTTTAGGGTTTAGGGTTTAGGGTTTAGGGTTTAGGGTTTAGGGTTTAGGGTTTAGGGTTTAGGGTTTAGGGTTTAGGGTTTAGGGTTTAGGGTTTAGGGTTTAGGGTTTAGGGTTTAGGGTTTAGGGTTTAGGGTTTAGGGTTTAGGGTTTAGGGTTTAGGGTTTAGGGTTTAGGGTTTAGGGTTTAGGGTTTAGGGTTTAGGGTTTAGGGTTTAGGGTTTAGGGTTTAGGGTTTAGGGTTTAGGGTTTAGGGTTTAGGGTTTAGGGTTTAGGGTTTAGGGTTTAGGGTTTAGGGTTTAGGGTTTAGGGTTTAGGGTTTAGGGTTTAGGGTTTAGGGTTTAGGGTTTAGGGTTTAGGGTTTAGGGTTTAGGGTTTAGGGTTTAGGGTTTAGGGTTTAGGGTTTAGGGTTTAGGGTTTAGGGTTTAGGGTTTAGGGTTTAGGGTTTAGGGTTTAGGGTTTAGGGTTTAGGGTTTAGGGTTTAGGGTTTAGGGTTTAGGGTTTAGGGTTTAGGGTTTAGGGTTTAGGGTTTAGGGTTTAGGGTTTAGGGTTTAGGGTTTAGGGTTTAGGGTTTAGGGTTTAGGGTTTAGGGTTTAGGGTTTAGGGTTTAGGGTTTAGGGTTTAGGGTTTAGGGTTTAGGGTTTAGGGTTTAGGGTTTAGGGTTTAGGGTTTAGGGTTTAGGGTTTAGGGTTTAGGGTTTAGGGTTTAGGGTTTAGGGTTTAGGGTTTAGGGTTTAGGGTTTAGGGTTTAGGGTTTAGGGTTTAGGGTTTAGGGTTTAGGGTTTAGGGTTTAGGGTTTAGGGTTTAGGGTTTAGGGTTTAGGGTTTAGGGTTTAGGGTTTAGGGTTTAGGGTTTAGGGTTTAGGGTTTAGGGTTTAGGGTTTAGGGTTTAGGGTTTAGGGTTTAGGGTTTAGGGTTTAGGGTTTAGGGTTTAGGGTTTAGGGTTTAGGGTTTAGGGTTTAGGGTTTAGGGTTTAGGGTTTAGGGTTTAGGGTTTAGGGTTTAGGGTTTAGGGTTTAGGGTTTAGGGTTTAGGGTTTAGGGTTTAGGGTTTAGGGTTTAGGGTTTAGGGTTTAGGGTTTAGGGTTTAGGGTTTAGGGTTTAGGGTTTAGGGTTTAGGGTTTAGGGTTTAGGGTTTAGGGTTTAGGGTTTAGGGTTTAGGGTTTAGGGTTTAGGGTTTAGGGTTTAGGGTTTAGGGTTTAGGGTTTAGGGTTTAGGGTTTAGGGTTTAGGGTTTAGGGTTTAGGGTTTAGGGTTTAGGGTTTAGGGTTTAGGGTTTAGGGTTTAGGGTTTAGGGTTTAGGGTTTAGGGTTTAGGGTTTAGGGTTTAGGGTTTAGGGTTTAGGGTTTAGGGTTTAGGGTTTAGGGTTTAGGGTTTAGGGTTTAGGGTTTAGGGTTTAGGGTTTAGGGTTTAGGGTTTAGGGTTTAGGGTTTAGGGTTTAGGGTTTAGGGTTTAGGGTTTAGGGTTTAGGGTTTAGGGTTTAGGGTTTAGGGTTTAGGGTTTAGGGTTTAGGGTTTAGGGTTTAGGGTTTAGGGTTTAGGGTTTAGGGTTTAGGGTTTAGGGTTTAGGGTTTAGGGTTTAGGGTTTAGGGTTTAGGGTTTAGGGTTTAGGGTTTAGGGTTTAGGGTTTAGGGTTTAGGGTTTAGGGTTTAGGGTTTAGGGTTTAGGGTTTAGGGTTTAGGGTTTAGGGTTTAGGGTTTAGGGTTTAGGGTTTAGGGTTTAGGGTTTAGGGTTTAGGGTTTAGGGTTTAGGGTTTAGGGTTTAGGGTTTAGGGTTTAGGGTTTAGGGTTTAGGGTTTAGGGTTTAGGGTTTAGGGTTTAGGGTTTAGGGTTTAGGGTTTAGGGTTTAGGGTTTAGGGTTTAGGGTTTAGGGTTTAGGGTTTAGGGTTTAGGGTTTAGGGTTTAGGGTTTAGGGTTTAGGGTTTAGGGTTTAGGGTTTAGGGTTTAGGGTTTAGGGTTTAGGGTTTAGGGTTTAGGGTTTAGGGTTTAGGGTTTAGGGTTTAGGGTTTAGGGTTTAGGGTTTAGGGTTTAGGGTTTAGGGTTTAGGGTTTAGGGTTTAGGGTTTAGGGTTTAGGGTTTAGGGTTTAGGGTTTAGGGTTTAGGGTTTAGGGTTTAGGGTTTAGGGTTTAGGGTTTAGGGTTTAGGGTTTAGGGTTTAGGGTTTAGGGTTTAGGGTTTAGGGTTTAGGGTTTAGGGTTTAGGGTTTAGGGTTTAGGGTTTAGGGTTTAGGGTTTAGGGTTTAGGGTTTAGGGTTTAGGGTTTAGGGTTTAGGGTTTAGGGTTTAGGGTTTAGGGTTTAGGGTTTAGGGTTTAGGGTTTAGGGTTTAGGGTTTAGGGTTTAGGGTTTAGGGTTTAGGGTTTAGGGTTTAGGGTTTAGGGTTTAGGGTTTAGGGTTTAGGGTTTAGGGTTTAGGGTTTAGGGTTTAGGGTTTAGGGTTTAGGGTTTAGGGTTTAGGGTTTAGGGTTTAGGGTTTAGGGTTTAGGGTTTAGGGTTTAGGGTTTAGGGTTTAGGGTTTAGGGTTTAGGGTTTAGGGTTTAGGGTTTAGGGTTTAGGGTTTAGGGTTTAGGGTTTAGGGTTTAGGGTTTAGGGTTTAGGGTTTAGGGTTTAGGGTTTAGGGTTTAGGGTTTAGGGTTTAGGGTTTAGGGTTTAGGGTTTAGGGTTTAGGGTTTAGGGTTTAGGGTTTAGGGTTTAGGGTTTAGGGTTTAGGGTTTAGGGTTTAGGGTTTAGGGTTTAGGGTTTAGGGTTTAGGGTTTAGGGTTTAGGGTTTAGGGTTTAGGGTTTAGGGTTTAGGGTTTAGGGTTTAGGGTTTAGGGTTTAGGGTTTAGGGTTTAGGGTTTAGGGTTTAGGGTTTAGGGTTTAGGGTTTAGGGTTTAGGGTTTAGGGTTTAGGGTTTAGGGTTTAGGGTTTAGGGTTTAGGGTTTAGGGTTTAGGGTTTAGGGTTTAGGGTTTAGGGTTTAGGGTTTAGGGTTTAGGGTTTAGGGTTTAGGGTTTAGGGTTTAGGGTTTAGGGTTTAGGGTTTAGGGTTTAGGGTTTAGGGTTTAGGGTTTAGGGTTTAGGGTTTAGGGTTTAGGGTTTAGGGTTTAGGGTTTAGGGTTTAGGGTTTAGGGTTTAGGGTTTAGGGTTTAGGGTTTAGGGTTTAGGGTTTAGGGTTTAGGGTTTAGGGTTTAGGGTTTAGGGTTTAGGGTTTAGGGTTTAGGGTTTAGGGTTTAGGGTTTAGGGTTTAGGGTTTAGGGTTTAGGGTTTAGGGTTTAGGGTTTAGGGTTTAGGGTTTAGGGTTTAGGGTTTAGGGTTTAGGGTTTAGGGTTTAGGGTTTAGGGTTTAGGGTTTAGGGTTTAGGGTTTAGGGTTTAGGGTTTAGGGTTTAGGGTTTAGGGTTTAGGGTTTAGGGTTTAGGGTTTAGGGTTTAGGGTTTAGGGTTTAGGGTTTAGGGTTTAGGGTTTAGGGTTTAGGGTTTAGGGTTTAGGGTTTAGGGTTTAGGGTTTAGGGTTTAGGGTTTAGGGTTTAGGGTTTAGGGTTTAGGGTTTAGGGTTTAGGGTTTAGGGTTTAGGGTTTAGGGTTTAGGGTTTAGGGTTTAGGGTTTAGGGTTTAGGGTTTAGGGTTTAGGGTTTAGGGTTTAGGGTTTAGGGTTTAGGGTTTAGGGTTTAGGGTTTAGGGTTTAGGGTTTAGGGTTTAGGGTTTAGGGTTTAGGGTTTAGGGTTTAGGGTTTAGGGTTTAGGGTTTAGGGTTTAGGGTTTAGGGTTTAGGGTTTAGGGTTTAGGGTTTAGGGTTTAGGGTTTAGGGTTTAGGGTTTAGGGTTTAGGGTTTAGGGTTTAGGGTTTAGGGTTTAGGGTTTAGGGTTTAGGGTTTAGGGTTTAGGGTTTAGGGTTTAGGGTTTAGGGTTTAGGGTTTAGGGTTTAGGGTTTAGGGTTTAGGGTTTAGGGTTTAGGGTTTAGGGTTTAGGGTTTAGGGTTTAGGGTTTAGGGTTTAGGGTTTAGGGTTTAGGGTTTAGGGTTTAGGGTTTAGGGTTTAGGGTTTAGGGTTTAGGGTTTAGGGTTTAGGGTTTAGGGTTTAGGGTTTAGGGTTTAGGGTTTAGGGTTTAGGGTTTAGGGTTTAGGGTTTAGGGTTTAGGGTTTAGGGTTTAGGGTTTAGGGTTTAGGGTTTAGGGTTTAGGGTTTAGGGTTTAGGGTTTAGGGTTTAGGGTTTAGGGTTTAGGGTTTAGGGTTTAGGGTTTAGGGTTTAGGGTTTAGGGTTTAGGGTTTAGGGTTTAGGGTTTAGGGTTTAGGGTTTAGGGTTTAGGGTTTAGGGTTTAGGGTTTAGGGTTTAGGGTTTAGGGTTTAGGGTTTAGGGTTTAGGGTTTAGGGTTTAGGGTTTAGGGTTTAGGGTTTAGGGTTTAGGGTTTAGGGTTTAGGGTTTAGGGTTTAGGGTTTAGGGTTTAGGGTTTAGGGTTTAGGGTTTAGGGTTTAGGGTTTAGGGTTTAGGGTTTAGGGTTTAGGGTTTAGGGTTTAGGGTTTAGGGTTTAGGGTTTAGGGTTTAGGGTTTAGGGTTTAGGGTTTAGGGTTTAGGGTTTAGGGTTTAGGGTTTAGGGTTTAGGGTTTAGGGTTTAGGGTTTAGGGTTTAGGGTTTAGGGTTTAGGGTTTAGGGTTTAGGGTTTAGGGTTTAGGGTTTAGGGTTTAGGGTTTAGGGTTTAGGGTTTAGGGTTTAGGGTTTAGGGTTTAGGGTTTAGGGTTTAGGGTTTAGGGTTTAGGGTTTAGGGTTTAGGGTTTAGGGTTTAGGGTTTAGGGTTTAGGGTTTAGGGTTTAGGGTTTAGGGTTTAGGGTTTAGGGTTTAGGGTTTAGGGTTTAGGGTTTAGGGTTTAGGGTTTAGGGTTTAGGGTTTAGGGTTTAGGGTTTAGGGTTTAGGGTTTAGGGTTTAGGGTTTAGGGTTTAGGGTTTAGGGTTTAGGGTTTAGGGTTTAGGGTTTAGGGTTTAGGGTTTAGGGTTTAGGGTTTAGGGTTTAGGGTTTAGGGTTTAGGGTTTAGGGTTTAGGGTTTAGGGTTTAGGGTTTAGGGTTTAGGGTTTAGGGTTTAGGGTTTAGGGTTTAGGGTTTAGGGTTTAGGGTTTAGGGTTTAGGGTTTAGGGTTTAGGGTTTAGGGTTTAGGGTTTAGGGTTTAGGGTTTAGGGTTTAGGGTTTAGGGTTTAGGGTTTAGGGTTTAGGGTTTAGGGTTTAGGGTTTAGGGTTTAGGGTTTAGGGTTTAGGGTTTAGGGTTTAGGGTTTAGGGTTTAGGGTTTAGGGTTTAGGGTTTAGGGTTTAGGGTTTAGGGTTTAGGGTTTAGGGTTTAGGGTTTAGGGTTTAGGGTTTAGGGTTTAGGGTTTAGGGTTTAGGGTTTAGGGTTTAGGGTTTAGGGTTTAGGGTTTAGGGTTTAGGGTTTAGGGTTTAGGGTTTAGGGTTTAGGGTTTAGGGTTTAGGGTTTAGGGTTTAGGGTTTAGGGTTTAGGGTTTAGGGTTTAGGGTTTAGGGTTTAGGGTTTAGGGTTTAGGGTTTAGGGTTTAGGGTTTAGGGTTTAGGGTTTAGGGTTTAGGGTTTAGGGTTTAGGGTTTAGGGTTTAGGGTTTAGGGTTTAGGGTTTAGGGTTTAGGGTTTAGGGTTTAGGGTTTAGGGTTTAGGGTTTAGGGTTTAGGGTTTAGGGTTTAGGGTTTAGGGTTTAGGGTTTAGGGTTTAGGGTTTAGGGTTTAGGGTTTAGGGTTTAGGGTTTAGGGTTTAGGGTTTAGGGTTTAGGGTTTAGGGTTTAGGGTTTAGGGTTTAGGGTTTAGGGTTTAGGGTTTAGGGTTTAGGGTTTAGGGTTTAGGGTTTAGGGTTTAGGGTTTAGGGTTTAGGGTTTAGGGTTTAGGGTTTAGGGTTTAGGGTTTAGGGTTTAGGGTTTAGGGTTTAGGGTTTAGGGTTTAGGGTTTAGGGTTTAGGGTTTAGGGTTTAGGGTTTAGGGTTTAGGGTTTAGGGTTTAGGGTTTAGGGTTTAGGGTTTAGGGTTTAGGGTTTAGGGTTTAGGGTTTAGGGTTTAGGGTTTAGGGTTTAGGGTTTAGGGTTTAGGGTTTAGGGTTTAGGGTTTAGGGTTTAGGGTTTAGGGTTTAGGGTTTAGGGTTTAGGGTTTAGGGTTTAGGGTTTAGGGTTTAGGGTTTAGGGTTTAGGGTTTAGGGTTTAGGGTTTAGGGTTTAGGGTTTAGGGTTTAGGGTTTAGGGTTTAGGGTTTAGGGTTTAGGGTTTAGGGTTTAGGGTTTAGGGTTTAGGGTTTAGGGTTTAGGGTTTAGGGTTTAGGGTTTAGGGTTTAGGGTTTAGGGTTTAGGGTTTAGGGTTTAGGGTTTAGGGTTTAGGGTTTAGGGTTTAGGGTTTAGGGTTTAGGGTTTAGGGTTTAGGGTTTAGGGTTTAGGGTTTAGGGTTTAGGGTTTAGGGTTTAGGGTTTAGGGTTTAGGGTTTAGGGTTTAGGGTTTAGGGTTTAGGGTTTAGGGTTTAGGGTTTAGGGTTTAGGGTTTAGGGTTTAGGGTTTAGGGTTTAGGGTTTAGGGTTTAGGGTTTAGGGTTTAGGGTTTAGGGTTTAGGGTTTAGGGTTTAGGGTTTAGGGTTTAGGGTTTAGGGTTTAGGGTTTAGGGTTTAGGGTTTAGGGTTTAGGGTTTAGGGTTTAGGGTTTAGGGTTTAGGGTTTAGGGTTTAGGGTTTAGGGTTTAGGGTTTAGGGTTTAGGGTTTAGGGTTTAGGGTTTAGGGTTTAGGGTTTAGGGTTTAGGGTTTAGGGTTTAGGGTTTAGGGTTTAGGGTTTAGGGTTTAGGGTTTAGGGTTTAGGGTTTAGGGTTTAGGGTTTAGGGTTTAGGGTTTAGGGTTTAGGGTTTAGGGTTTAGGGTTTAGGGTTTAGGGTTTAGGGTTTAGGGTTTAGGGTTTAGGGTTTAGGGTTTAGGGTTTAGGGTTTAGGGTTTAGGGTTTAGGGTTTAGGGTTTAGGGTTTAGGGTTTAGGGTTTAGGGTTTAGGGTTTAGGGTTTAGGGTTTAGGGTTTAGGGTTTAGGGTTTAGGGTTTAGGGTTTAGGGTTTAGGGTTTAGGGTTTAGGGTTTAGGGTTTAGGGTTTAGGGTTTAGGGTTTAGGGTTTAGGGTTTAGGGTTTAGGGTTTAGGGTTTAGGGTTTAGGGTTTAGGGTTTAGGGTTTAGGGTTTAGGGTTTAGGGTTTAGGGTTTAGGGTTTAGGGTTTAGGGTTTAGGGTTTAGGGTTTAGGGTTTAGGGTTTAGGGTTTAGGGTTTAGGGTTTAGGGTTTAGGGTTTAGGGTTTAGGGTTTAGGGTTTAGGGTTTAGGGTTTAGGGTTTAGGGTTTAGGGTTTAGGGTTTAGGGTTTAGGGTTTAGGGTTTAGGGTTTAGGGTTTAGGGTTTAGGGTTTAGGGTTTAGGGTTTAGGGTTTAGGGTTTAGGGTTTAGGGTTTAGGGTTTAGGGTTTAGGGTTTAGGGTTTAGGGTTTAGGGTTTAGGGTTTAGGGTTTAGGGTTTAGGGTTTAGGGTTTAGGGTTTAGGGTTTAGGGTTTAGGGTTTAGGGTTTAGGGTTTAGGGTTTAGGGTTTAGGGTTTAGGGTTTAGGGTTTAGGGTTTAGGGTTTAGGGTTTAGGGTTTAGGGTTTAGGGTTTAGGGTTTAGGGTTTAGGGTTTAGGGTTTAGGGTTTAGGGTTTAGGGTTTAGGGTTTAGGGTTTAGGGTTTAGGGTTTAGGGTTTAGGGTTTAGGGTTTAGGGTTTAGGGTTTAGGGTTTAGGGTTTAGGGTTTAGGGTTTAGGGTTTAGGGTTTAGGGTTTAGGGTTTAGGGTTTAGGGTTTAGGGTTTAGGGTTTAGGGTTTAGGGTTTAGGGTTTAGGGTTTAGGGTTTAGGGTTTAGGGTTTAGGGTTTAGGGTTTAGGGTTTAGGGTTTAGGGTTTAGGGTTTAGGGTTTAGGGTTTAGGGTTTAGGGTTTAGGGTTTAGGGTTTAGGGTTTAGGGTTTAGGGTTTAGGGTTTAGGGTTTAGGGTTTAGGGTTTAGGGTTTAGGGTTTAGGGTTTAGGGTTTAGGGTTTAGGGTTTAGGGTTTAGGGTTTAGGGTTTAGGGTTTAGGGTTTAGGGTTTAGGGTTTAGGGTTTAGGGTTTAGGGTTTAGGGTTTAGGGTTTAGGGTTTAGGGTTTAGGGTTTAGGGTTTAGGGTTTAGGGTTTAGGGTTTAGGGTTTAGGGTTTAGGGTTTAGGGTTTAGGGTTTAGGGTTTAGGGTTTAGGGTTTAGGGTTTAGGGTTTAGGGTTTAGGGTTTAGGGTTTAGGGTTTAGGGTTTAGGGTTTAGGGTTTAGGGTTTAGGGTTTAGGGTTTAGGGTTTAGGGTTTAGGGTTTAGGGTTTAGGGTTTAGGGTTTAGGGTTTAGGGTTTAGGGTTTAGGGTTTAGGGTTTAGGGTTTAGGGTTTAGGGTTTAGGGTTTAGGGTTTAGGGTTTAGGGTTTAGGGTTTAGGGTTTAGGGTTTAGGGTTTAGGGTTTAGGGTTTAGGGTTTAGGGTTTAGGGTTTAGGGTTTAGGGTTTAGGGTTTAGGGTTTAGGGTTTAGGGTTTAGGGTTTAGGGTTTAGGGTTTAGGGTTTAGGGTTTAGGGTTTAGGGTTTAGGGTTTAGGGTTTAGGGTTTAGGGTTTAGGGTTTAGGGTTTAGGGTTTAGGGTTTAGGGTTTAGGGTTTAGGGTTTAGGGTTTAGGGTTTAGGGTTTAGGGTTTAGGGTTTAGGGTTTAGGGTTTAGGGTTTAGGGTTTAGGGTTTAGGGTTTAGGGTTTAGGGTTTAGGGTTTAGGGTTTAGGGTTTAGGGTTTAGGGTTTAGGGTTTAGGGTTTAGGGTTTAGGGTTTGAGGGTTTAGGGTTTAGGGTTTAGGGTTTAGGGTTTAGGGTTTAGGGTTTAGGGTTTAGGGTTTAGGGTTTAGGGTTTAGGGTTTAGGGTTTAGGGTTTAGGGTTTAGGGTTTAGGGTTTAGGGTTTAGGGTTTAGGGTTTAGGGTTTAGGGTTTAGGGTTTAGGGTTTAGGGTTTAGGGTTTAGGGTTTAGGGTTTAGGGTTTAGGGTTTAGGGTTTAGGGTTTAGGGTTTAGGGTTTAGGGTTTAGGGTTTAGGGTTTAGGGTTTAGGGTTTAGGGTTTAGGGTTTAGGGTTTAGGGTTTAGGGTTTAGGGTTTAGGGTTTAGGGTT
>CM048667.1:0-7500 GCA_026401315.1 Dysphania ambrosioides
ACCCTAACCCTAAACCCTAAACCCTAAACCCTAAACCCTAAACCCTAAACCCTAAACCCTAAACCCTAAACCCTAAACCCTAAACCCTAAACCCTAAACCCTAAACCCTAAACCCTAAACCCTAAACCCTAAACCCTAAACCCTAAACCCTAAACCCTAAACCCTAAACCCTAAACCCTAAACCCTAAACCCTAAACCCTAAACCCTAAACCCTAAACCCTAAACCCTAAACCCTAAACCCTAAACCCTAAACCCTAAACCCTAAACCCTAAACCCTAAACCCTAAACCCTAAACCCTAAACCCTAAACCCTAAACCCTAAACCCTAAACCCTAAACCCTAAACCCTAAACCCTAAACCCTAAACCCTAAACCCTAAACCCTAAACCCTAAACCCTAAACCCTAAACCCTAAACCCTAAACCCTAAACCCTAAACCCTAAACCCTAAACCCTAAACCCTAAACCCTAAACCCTAAACCCTAAACCCTAAACCCTAAACCCTAAACCCTAAACCCTAAACCCTAAACCCTAAACCCTAAACCCTAAACCCTAAACCCTAAACCCTAAACCCTAAACCCTAAACCCTAAACCCTAAACCCTAAACCCTAAACCCTAAACCCTAAACCCTAAACCCTAAACCCTAAACCCTAAACCCTAAACCCTAAACCCTAAACCCTAAACCCTAAACCCTAAACCCTAAACCCTAAACCCTAAACCCTAAACCCTAAACCCTAAACCCTAAACCCTAAACCCTAAACCCTAAACCCTAAACCCTAAACCCTAAACCCTAAACCCTAAACCCTAAACCCTAAACCCTAAACCCTAAACCCTAAACCCTAAACCCTAAACCCTAAACCCTAAACCCTAAACCCTAAACCCTAAACCCTAAACCCTAAACCCTAAACCCTAAACCCTAAACCCTAAACCCTAAACCCTAAACCCTAAACCCTAAACCCTAAACCCTAAACCCTAAACCCTAAACCCTAAACCCTAAACCCTAAACCCTAAACCCTAAACCCTAAACCCTAAACCCTAAACCCTAAACCCTAAACCCTAAACCCTAAACCCTAAACCCTAAACCCTAAACCCTAAACCCTAAACCCTAAACCCTAAACCCTAAACCCTAAACCCTAAACCCTAAACCCTAAACCCTAAACCCTAAACCCTAAACCCTAAACCCTAAACCCTAAACCCTAAACCCTAAACCCTAAACCCTAAACCCTAAACCCTAAACCCTAAACCCTAAACCCTAAACCCTAAACCCTAAACCCTAAACCCTAAACCCTAAACCCTAAACCCTAAACCCTAAACCCTAAACCCTAAACCCTAAACCCTAAACCCTAAACCCTAAACCCTAAACCCTAAACCCTAAACCCTAAACCCTAAACCCTAAACCCTAAACCCTAAACCCTAAACCCTAAACCCTAAACCCTAAACCCTAAACCCTAAACCCTAAACCCTAAACCCTAAACCCTAAACCCTAAACCCTAAACCCTAAACCCTAAACCCTAAACCCTAAACCCTAAACCCTAAACCCTAAACCCTAAACCCTAAACCCTAAACCCTAAACCCTAAACCCTAAACCCTAAACCCTAAACCCTAAACCCTAAACCCTAAACCCTAAACCCTAAACCCTAAACCCTAAACCCTAAACCCTAAACCCTAAACCCTAAACCCTAAACCCTAAACCCTAAACCCTAAACCCTAAACCCTAAACCCTAAACCCTAAACCCTAAACCCTAAACCCTAAACCCTAAACCCTAAACCCTAAACCCTAAACCCTAAACCCTAAACCCTAAACCCTAAACCCTAAACCCTAAACCCTAAACCCTAAACCCTAAACCCTAAACCCTAAACCCTAAACCCTAAACCCTAAACCCTAAACCCTAAACCCTAAACCCTAAACCCTAAACCCTAAACCCTAAACCCTAAACCCTAAACCCTAAACCCTAAACCCTAAACCCTAAACCCTAAACCCTAAACCCTAAACCCTAAACCCTAAACCCTAAACCCTAAACCCTAAACCCTAAACCCTAAACCCTAAACCCTAAACCCTAAACCCTAAACCCTAAACCCTAAACCCTAAACCCTAAACCCTAAACCCTAAACCCTAAACCCTAAACCCTAAACCCTAAACCCTAAACCCTAAACCCTAAACCCTAAACCCTAAACCCTAAACCCTAAACCCTAAACCCTAAACCCTAAACCCTAAACCCTAAACCCTAAACCCTAAACCCTAAACCCTAAACCCTAAACCCTAAACCCTAAACCCTAAACCCTAAACCCTAAACCCTAAACCCTAAACCCTAAACCCTAAACCCTAAACCCTAAACCCTAAACCCTAAACCCTAAACCCTAAACCCTAAACCCTAAACCCTAAACCCTAAACCCTAAACCCTAAACCCTAAACCCTAAACCCTAAACCCTAAACCCTAAACCCTAAACCCTAAACCCTAAACCCTAAACCCTAAACCCTAAACCCTAAACCCTAAACCCTAAACCCTAAACCCTAAACCCTAAACCCTAAACCCTAAACCCTAAACCCTAAACCCTAAACCCTAAACCCTAAACCCTAAACCCTAAACCCTAAACCCTAAACCCTAAACCCTAAACCCTAAACCCTAAACCCTAAACCCTAAACCCTAAACCCTAAACCCTAAACCCTAAACCCTAAACCCTAAACCCTAAACCCTAAACCCTAAACCCTAAACCCTAAACCCTAAACCCTAAACCCTAAACCCTAAACCCTAAACCCTAAACCCTAAACCCTAAACCCTAAACCCTAAACCCTAAACCCTAAACCCTAAACCCTAAACCCTAAACCCTAAACCCTAAACCCTAAACCCTAAACCCTAAACCCTAAACCCTAAACCCTAAACCCTAAACCCTAAACCCTAAACCCTAAACCCTAAACCCTAAACCCTAAACCCTAAACCCTAAACCCTAAACCCTAAACCCTAAACCCTAAACCCTAAACCCTAAACCCTAAACCCTAAACCCTAAACCCTAAACCCTAAACCCTAAACCCTAAACCCTAAACCCTAAACCCTAAACCCTAAACCCTAAACCCTAAACCCTAAACCCTAAACCCTAAACCCTAAACCCTAAACCCTAAACCCTAAACCCTAAACCCTAAACCCTAAACCCTAAACCCTAAACCCTAAACCCTAAACCCTAAACCCTAAACCCTAAACCCTAAACCCTAAACCCTAAACCCTAAACCCTAAACCCTAAACCCTAAACCCTAAACCCTAAACCCTAAACCCTAAACCCTAAACCCTAAACCCTAAACCCTAAACCCTAAACCCTAAACCCTAAACCCTAAACCCTAAACCCTAAACCCTAAACCCTAAACCCTAAACCCTAAACCCTAAACCCTAAACCCTAAACCCTAAACCCTAAACCCTAAACCCTAAACCCTAAACCCTAAACCCTAAACCCTAAACCCTAAACCCTAAACCCTAAACCCTAAACCCTAAACCCTAAACCCTAAACCCTAAACCCTAAACCCTAAACCCTAAACCCTAAACCCTAAACCCTAAACCCTAAACCCTAAACCCTAAACCCTAAACCCTAAACCCTAAACCCTAAACCCTAAACCCTAAACCCTAAACCCTAAACCCTAAACCCTAAACCCTAAACCCTAAACCCTAAACCCTAAACCCTAAACCCTAAACCCTAAACCCTAAACCCTAAACCCTAAACCCTAAACCCTAAACCCTAAACCCTAAACCCTAAACCCTAAACCCTAAACCCTAAACCCTAAACCCTAAACCCTAAACCCTAAACCCTAAACCCTAAACCCTAAACCCTAAACCCTAAACCCTAAACCCTAAACCCTAAACCCTAAACCCTAAACCCTAAACCCTAAACCCTAAACCCTAAACCCTAAACCCTAAACCCTAAACCCTAAACCCTAAACCCTAAACCCTAAACCCTAAACCCTAAACCCTAAACCCTAAACCCTAAACCCTAAACCCTAAACCCTAAACCCTAAACCCTAAACCCTAAACCCTAAACCCTAAACCCTAAACCCTAAACCCTAAACCCTAAACCCTAAACCCTAAACCCTAAACCCTAAACCCTAAACCCTAAACCCTAAACCCTAAACCCTAAACCCTAAACCCTAAACCCTAAACCCTAAACCCTAAACCCTAAACCCTAAACCCTAAACCCTAAACCCTAAACCCTAAACCCTAAACCCTAAACCCTAAACCCTAAACCCTAAACCCTAAACCCTAAACCCTAAACCCTAAACCCTAAACCCTAAACCCTAAACCCTAAACCCTAAACCCTAAACCCTAAACCCTAAACCCTAAACCCTAAACCCTAAACCCTAAACCCTAAACCCTAAACCCTAAACCCTAAACCCTAAACCCTAAACCCTAAACCCTAAACCCTAAACCCTAAACCCTAAACCCTAAACCCTAAACCCTAAACCCTAAACCCTAAACCCTAAACCCTAAACCCTAAACCCTAAACCCTAAACCCTAAACCCTAAACCCTAAACCCTAAACCCTAAACCCTAAACCCTAAACCCTAAACCCTAAACCCTAAACCCTAAACCCTAAACCCTAAACCCTAAACCCTAAACCCTAAACCCTAAACCCTAAACCCTAAACCCTAAACCCTAAACCCTAAACCCTAAACCCTAAACCCTAAACCCTAAACCCTAAACCCTAAACCCTAAACCCTAAACCCTAAACCCTAAACCCTAAACCCTAAACCCTAAACCCTAAACCCTAAACCCTAAACCCTAAACCCTAAACCCTAAACCCTAAACCCTAAACCCTAAACCCTAAACCCTAAACCCTAAACCCTAAACCCTAAACCCTAAACCCTAAACCCTAAACCCTAAACCCTAAACCCTAAACCCTAAACCCTAAACCCTAAACCCTAAACCCTAAACCCTAAACCCTAAACCCTAAACCCTAAACCCTAAACCCTAAACCCTAAACCCTAAACCCTAAACCCTAAACCCTAAACCCTAAACCCTAAACCCTAAACCCTAAACCCTAAACCCTAAACCCTAAACCCTAAACCCTAAACCCTAAACCCTAAACCCTAAACCCTAAACCCTAAACCCTAAACCCTAAACCCTAAACCCTAAACCCTAAACCCTAAACCCTAAACCCTAAACCCTAAACCCTAAACCCTAAACCCTAAACCCTAAACCCTAAACCCTAAACCCTAAACCCTAAACCCTAAACCCTAAACCCTAAACCCTAAACCCTAAACCCTAAACCCTAAACCCTAAACCCTAAACCCTAAACCCTAAACCCTAAACCCTAAACCCTAAACCCTAAACCCTAAACCCTAAACCCTAAACCCTAAACCCTAAACCCTAAACCCTAAACCCTAAACCCTAAACCCTAAACCCTAAACCCTAAACCCTAAACCCTAAACCCTAAACCCTAAACCCTAAACCCTAAACCCTAAACCCTAAACCCTAAACCCTAAACCCTAAACCCTAAACCCTAAACCCTAAACCCTAAACCCTAAACCCTAAACCCTAAACCCTAAACCCTAAACCCTAAACCCTAAACCCTAAACCCTAAACCCTAAACCCTAAACCCTAAACCCTAAACCCTAAACCCTAAACCCTAAACCCTAAACCCTAAACCCTAAACCCTAAACCCTAAACCCTAAACCCTAAACCCTAAACCCTAAACCCTAAACCCTAAACCCTAAACCCTAAACCCTAAACCCTAAACCCTAAACCCTAAACCCTAAACCCTAAACCCTAAACCCTAAACCCTAAACCCTAAACCCTAAACCCTAAACCCTAAACCCTAAACCCTAAACCCTAAACCCTAAACCCTAAACCCTAAACCCTAAACCCTAAACCCTAAACCCTAAACCCTAAACCCTAAACCCTAAACCCTAAACCCTAAACCCTAAACCCTAAACCCTAAACCCTAAACCCTAAACCCTAAACCCTAAACCCTAAACCCTAAACCCTAAACCCTAAACCCTAAACCCTAAACCCTAAACCCTAAACCCTAAACCCTAAACCCTAAACCCTAAACCCTAAACCCTAAACCCTAAACCCTAAACCCTAAACCCTAAACCCTAAACCCTAAACCCTAAACCCTAAACCCTAAACCCTAAACCCTAAACCCTAAACCCTAAACCCTAAACCCTAAACCCTAAACCCTAAACCCTAAACCCTAAACCCTAAACCCTAAACCCTAAACCCTAAACCCTAAACCCTAAACCCTAAACCCTAAACCCTAAACCCTAAACCCTAAACCCTAAACCCTAAACCCTAAACCCTAAACCCTAAACCCTAAACCCTAAACCCTAAACCCTAAACCCTAAACCCTAAACCCTAAACCCTAAACCCTAAACCCTAAACCCTAAACCCTAAACCCTAAACCCTAAACCCTAAACCCTAAACCCTAAACCCTAAACCCTAAACCCTAAACCCTAAACCCTAAACCCTAAACCCTAAACCCTAAACCCTAAACCCTAAACCCTAAACCCTAAACCCTAAACCCTAAACCCTAAACCCTAAACCCTAAACCCTAAACCCTAAACCCTAAACCCTAAACCCTAAACCCTAAACCCTAAACCCTAAACCCTAAACCCTAAACCCTAAACCCTAAACCCTAAACCCTAAACCCTAAACCCTAAACCCTAAACCCTAAACCCTAAACCCTAAACCCTAAACCCTAAACCCTAAACCCTAAACCCTAAACCCTAAACCCTAAACCCTAAACCCTAAACCCTAAACCCTAAACCCTAAACCCTAAACCCTAAACCCTAAACCCTAAACCCTAAACCCTAAACCCTAAACCCTAAACCCTAAACCCTAAACCCTAAACCCTAAACCCTAAACCCTAAACCCTAAACCCTAAACCCTAAACCCTAAACCCTAAACCCTAAACCCTAAACCCTAAACCCTAAACCCTAAACCCTAAACCCTAAACCCTAAACCCTAAACCCTAAACCCTAAACCCTAAACCCTAAACCCTAAACCCTAAACCCTAAACCCTAAACCCTAAACCCTAAACCCTAAACCCTAAACCCTAAACCCTAAACCCTAAACCCTAAACCCTAAACCCTAAACCCTAAACCCTAAACCCTAAACCCTAAACCCTAAACCCTAAACCCTAAACCCTAAACCCTAAACCCTAAACCCTAAACCCTAAACCCTAAACCCTAAACCCTAAACCCTAAACCCTAAACCCTAAACCCTAAACCCTAAACCCTAAACCCTAAACCCTAAACCCTAAACCCTAAACCCTAAACCCTAAACCCTAAACCCTAAACCCTAAACCCTAAACCCTAAACCCTAAACCCTAAACCCTAAACCCTAAACCCTAAACCCTAAACCCTAAACCCTAAACCCTAAACCCTAAACCCTAAACCCTAAACCCTAAACCCTAAACCCTAAACCCTAAACCCTAAACCCTAAACCCTAAACCCTAAACCCTAAACCCTAAACCCTAAACCCTAAACCCTAAACCCTAAACCCTAAACCCTAAACCCTAAACCC